>MDKI01202047.1:0-35489 GCA_005239505.1 Nicotiana paniculata | reverse complement strand
AAGGTATCTAATTGCTAAGGGCCGAGTGTGGAAAATGATGAAAAGAAACTGTGGATTGATTTAGTTAAGTTAAATAATGATGGCAACACCATATGTGAATTACTATTTGGTAAGGATTATTGTGCCTTGACTTCGTATAGTTGTTGGTTGATATGAACTTATGTTCTTGATGATGAAGATCCATGTGATATAATTGTTGGTTATCGCTGCTATCAAATATGATTGTACGGTGGGATCGGTTGCCCGCCGCAACACGAAGTAATAAGGGTGAAACGTGAATGTACGGTGTGACCGGGTTGCGTGCCGCTACAGATGAATAATTGAAATGAGTAGCTGTGGAATCTTCATTTGTAACTTCCTGTATATTTGTGTGGTACTTGTGTGGTTACCCTGAATGTCTTCCAATTGTGTGCTGTTTGATTCTACTTGGAATAAACATTGTTAATACATACTAGTACTATTCAACGGTATTAACGTCCCTTTTACTGGGGGCGCTACATCTTTTATATGGATGTAGGTGGTTCCACAACAGGTAGCTCAGGCCGCCGATAGTGGTGTTTCCCCTTCATACCTTCAGCAGTTTCGGTGAGCCCCATTTCCCCTCGGGGCCGTGTGTAGTCTATATCATCTCTTTTGTATATGCTACGTCTTCTAAGGTATAGCCGGGCCTTGTTGCCGGCAAGTATTGTGTAAACCCTTAGTACTCTTAGAGGCTCCGTAGATATGATGTGGGTTGTACATATATGTATTTTGGGGCAGTAATTGTGTTTACTAGTAGTTGTGATCTGAATCAGAATTATTGTATGTTTTGTGATTACCAAATGTCGAAATGATAAATGATGAAGTGAACTCCAATGGTAAATTCATGCTTAAGCTCTAAATCACTAATTTATATGGAATAATGTATATTGTAAACACGGGGTAATGCGTTGGGCAGGAAAGGCAATCCAGGTCCGCTTGACCGGGATCATCCGGTTGGGCACCGGTCTCGTTCCTCGATTTTGGGGCGTGACAAATTTGGTATCAGATCCTAAGGTTTTAAAAGTGTCCTAGGATCTCTCAGAGCCGTGTCTAGTAGATCCCTTCTTATCGGTGTGTTGTCGACCACATCTATAATTAAGGGGCTGTGATGCGAGACTAAATTGCATAGTTTAACTTGTGATATACCTTACATTTTATGGGCATTAATGATAAAATTACACTTGTTATGTGCTTAATGGAGTTATTTCATGTGTAGGTGAAGTGGAGATGGAAACAGAGCTAAAAAGATACAAATACGTCGAAAAATACGCGAAAAGAGACACCCGGGCGATGGCCGGGCGACAGAGCCAAACACACTGACCCTGCCTGGCGTTAGCCAGGCGTTTGGGCTGAAACGCCAGCCCTACCCTGGCGTTAGCCAGGCGTTTGGGCTGAAACGCCAGCCCTAGCCTGGCGTTAGCCAGGCGTTTGGGTCCAAACGCCAGGTCCCCAGTTCGGCCAGAAATCGAGTTTTGACGGGTTTAAGTGTTTTCTAATTGAAATAGAAGTCTCCTACACGGTTAGGGTTCACCCTAAACCTATAAATAGACTCCTAAAACACAACTACAAGGGGAGATTCACAGGGATACACAGAGATTCGAGTTTAGAGTGAATCCAAGGCAAAACATCAATTTGTACACATTTTCTTCCTTGCTTTGTAATTTAATTATGCTAGTTGTTTTAGATTTTATTCTTATGAATTTGTTTAGCTAATTTCGTGTGGAACCCGTTGGGGAATAAACTTCTTGTGATATTAATATAGCTTTGATTGGTTGATTAAACTCTATTTGTTCAACTACGTTCTTGTTGTAGTTGATTGAAGGGCCCTCAATTAGCTGTGCCTATTTATTATGTATCTACTTGAGAGAGAGTGCATATTTAGGTAATTGTTTGAACAACACCACTCCCAGAGTATAGACGAAAGTCATAACCGAGGGTTTAGAGGCTGGATTAGAGATAGCGATACTTTGGGTGCAATCTATGTGAACTGTAATGCAATCTAGCTAGCGTAACTTGAGAGAGTGCGTCTAGTAAATTATCATAATTACTTGAGAGAGATTTATGGTAGATAGAGCGTTCATGATTGATAGAGACGATTAATCAAGATTATACGAAGTATCAAAGAAGTAAGTTCACCAGCGGGGGAAACTATAACCTTAGATTTTATTACAATTGTTTATACCTTAGTATAATTAATCTTTGCTTTTAATCTTTAGTATTAGTAATTTAACAAACATCAGGTGACAGCTGAGTACTAATTTAAACAGCCTGCTTGATAATTCAATTCCCTGAGGGATCGACTCTGGGCATAATACCCCAGGATTATATTTGCAACGCCCGTTTAGTCTTTATAGAAGACATAGTTGAGCGTGATCAGGCTGCATGGACGTTTAGGAAAATACCCTTTCATTGTTACTCTGTATCGTGCGATGAAGTGGAAGGTCATAACATCTTTATCTAACTCGTGCATTGTCCCAATTTTCAGTAAATGGCACCCAAGAAGAGAGCTCGACTCGGCCCAGAGGCCAACGCCACCCCAGGAATGGCCACAAATTATCCAGCTGGTGGTGCGGGTGTGAATGATTCCCCTGCCACAAACCAGCCCGACTCCTCCACTCCAGGCCAGACTATTCCCACTCCTACTCTAGCGGAGGGTGATGAAATCCTTCCCGCTGATGTTCCTGATCCTTCCTCAGTCCCAGCTTCCGGTACCGGTATTTCTGATGGGGACCTCAGGGGAGTTATTCAGATGTTGACCTAGCTAGTGGCCTCCCAGGCCCAAAGATAAAGTGTTGCCCATGCGTCCTCTGGTGAGAAAGGAGATTCTTCAGGTTCTAGAGTCAACCAGTTTCTGCGGTTAGCCCCTCCAGAGTTCACAGGAACCGACCCAGAGGCAGATCCTCAGGATTTTATAGATTGAATGTACAAGACTCTCTGGGTTATAAAGTCTACAGAGAAAGAGGGGGTTGATTTGTCTTCCTATCGGTTAAAGGGAGCAGCGTATTCGTGGTTTGAGATGTGGGAGGGTTCCCATGGGGAGGGGAGCCCTCCAGCGAAGTGGGATGAGTTTGTTGATGCCTTCATGGATCATTTCTTGCTTGTCGAGACTATGGCAGCCCGTGTTGTGGAGTTTGAGGTCCTTAAGCAATGCAAGATGAGTGTGTGGGAGTACCACATGGAGTTCGTGCGCCTGTCCAAATATGCCATCCACATGATGCCGACTGTGGAGGCCAGAGTTCGACGGTTTGTTCAGGGCCTTGGTCCCTTGGTTTTTAATGAAGCTGCTACAGCTACCTTGCATTCAGATATGAATTATGGGAAGATCGTGGGACTCGCCCAGGCCATAGAGGCTCGGAAGTTGAAGATAAGGATGGAGAGAGAGAGTGGTAGTAGGGACCGGTCAACATGCAACCCTGGGAGTTCAGTTGCAGGTGGGAGATCAGCCCTTGGGAGAGGGTCATCAGGGTCATCCCAGTCCTATGCTCAGTCCTCAGACAGTGCCCCATCATCAGGGCACAATTATCAGCAGGGGGTCGCTTTAGACCAGGTTCAGATAGCAGAAGGTTCCATCAGTTGGGTTGTTCAGGTGGGAGGTTCCAGCAGCAGCGGAGGGCCCCATGCCCTAAGTGTGGGAGGTCTCATTCTGAGCCTTGTTACTTGGATATACCAGTGTGCTATAGATGCATAGAGAGAGGCCATATCTAGCGAGACTGCCGCGCACCCAGTCAGGGTGTGGGTAGGGATACTGCTCAGTCATCCAGCTCCAGCAGGGCATGGTACAGCTAGGGGTGGAGAACGGGGTCGAGAGGGACCCAGCCGGTTCTATGCTTTGAGTGGTCGCAAGAGTGCGGAGGCTTCCCCAGATGTTGTCACAGGTATTCTGACTGTTCGGTCACATGATGTTTATGCTCTTATTGATCCCGGGTCTTCTTTGTCATATGTTATTCCATTTATTGCTTCAAGTTTTGGGATAAAACCCGAAAAACTTCACGAGCTGTTCTCTGTGTCGACTCCGGTTGGTGATTCTATTACGACCGTGCGAGTCTATAGGAATTGTGTTGTCACGGTGCGTGGTCGGGATACCACGGCCGATCTTATTGAGTTAGAAATGGTAGATTTTGATGTAATTATGGGGATGGATTGGCTCTATTCGTGCTTTGCTAAACTCGACTGCCGAAATAGGATTATGAGGCTTGAGTGTCCTAATGAACCAGTTATCGAGTGGGAGGGGAATAATTTTGTGCCAAGAGGTAGGCTTATTTCCTACCTTAAGCCCTCAAAGATGATCAGAAAAGGGTGCATATACCATTTGGTCAAGGTTGCGGACACCAATTCAGAGGTGCCTGCTCCCGAATTTGTGCCTGTTGTGAATGAATTTCTTGAAGTATTTATGGACGAGCTTCCTGGGATTCCACCAGATAGAGAGATCGATTTCGGGATTGATGTATTGCCAGATACGCAGCCAATATCTATTCCACCTTACCGAATGGTGCCAGCAGAATTGAGAGAGTTAAAAGAGCGATTGAAAGATCTATTAGATAAGGGTTTCATACGGCCAAGTGTGTCACCTTGGGGCGCACCGGTTCTTTTTGTCAAAAAGAAAGAAGGATCGCTTCGGATGTGTATTTATTATCGGCAGCTCAACAAGGTCACTATCAAAAACAAATATCCATTGCCTCGGATAGACGATTTGTTCGACAAGTTACAAGGTGCTAGATTCTTCTCGAAGATTGATTTACGGCCCGGGTATCACCAGTTGAAGATAAGGGAGCAGGATATTCCTAAGACCGCCTTCAGGACCTGTTATGGGCACTTCAAATTTTTGGTAATGTATTTTGGGCTAACCAACGCCCCAGCAGCTTTTATGGATCTTATGAATCGAGTTTTCAAACCGTTTCTTGACTCCTTCGTGATTGTCTTCATTGACGACATCCTTGTTTATTCGTGGAGTCAGGAAGATCATGCTACTCACCTCAGGGCAGTTCTGCAGACTCTTCATCAGCAACAGTTGTATGCAAAGTTTTCAAAATATGAATTTTGGCTAGAATCAGTCACCTTTTTGGGCAATGTTGTTTCCCGGGAAGGGATTCAGGTTGATCCCGAAAAGATTGCAGCGGTAAAGGATTGGCCTAGGCCAACGACCCCGACAGAGATTCGCAGTTTCTTGGGTCTAGCTGGGTGTTATCGAAGATTTGTGGAGGGATTCTCTACCCTCGCCTCCCCATTGACTAAGATGAAGCAGAAAGCGGTTAAGTTTCAGTGGTCCGATGCTTGCGAAAAGAGTTTTCAGGAATTGAAATTGAGATTGACTTCGGCGCCGGTGTTGACCTTGCCAGAGGGTACAGAGGGATTTGTGGTTTATTGTGATGCTTCAAGGGTTGGTTTGGGGTGTGTATTGATGCAGTGCGGGAAGGTTATAGCGTATGCTTCTAGGCAACTCAAGAATCACGAGAAAAATTACCAGACGCATGATTTGGAGCTCGCGGCGGTTGTGTTTGCATTGAAGATCTGGAAGAATTATCTTTATAGGGTCCATGTGGAAGTGTTCACAGACCACAAGAGTCTTTAATACTTATTCAAGCAGAAGGAATTAAACTTAAGGCAGCGAAGATGGTTGGAATTGCTCAAGGATTATGATATGAATATTTTGTACCATCCATGGAAGGCAAATGTGGTGGCCGACGCCCTTAGTCAAAAGTCCATGGGTATCTTGGCTCATTTGGAAACGGATCAGAGGTCTTTTGCTCGGGAGGTTTATCAGTTGGCTAGTCCGGGGGTCTGTCTTTCGACCTCAGACGAAGGGGATGTCGTGGTGCGTAATGGAGTAGAATCTTCACTTGTAACGGAAGTCAAGGAAAAGCAATTAAGATATGCATCATTGGTACAGTTAAGAGAGGAACTCCTGAATCACAAGACCTCGACATTTTTGCTCGGCAATGGTGACGGTATTTTTCGGTGCCAAGGGAGGCTATGTGTTCCGAATGTGGATGATCTTCGGGAAAGGGTAATGGCGGAGGCTCACAATTCCAGGTATTCAGTACACCTAGGTTCTACGAAGATGTATCATGATCTTAAAGAGATTTATTGGTGGAATGGTATGAAGAGGGGTGTGGCGGACTTTGTGGCTAAGTGTCCGAATTGTTAGCAAGTGAAGGCTGAGCATCAGAGGCTCGGTAGGTTGATGCAGCTCATGGAAATACCAATGTGGAAATGGGAGATGATCAATATGGACTTTGTGGTAGGGTTACCCCGCACTCAGCGCAAGTTCGACTCAATTTGGGTGATAGTGGATCGACTCACGAAAACAGCTCACTTCTTGCCAGTCAAGTCCCCCGATACTGCAGAACAGTACGCTCAGTTGTATATCAAGGAAATAGTCAGACTCCATGGCACTCCAGTATCTATTATCTCGGATTGAGGGGCCCAGTTCACAGCTATCTTTTGGAAGAAATTACAACAAATTTTGGGGACGCAGGTAAATCTCAGCATAGCTTTCCACCCGCAAACGGACGGTCAGGCAGAGCGGACCATTCAGACGCTTGAAGATATGTTACGGGCTTGTGTATTAGATTTTGAGGGTAGCTGGGATGATCACTTGCCGCTTATAGAATTTGCTTATAATAACAGTTTCCATACTAGTATTCAGATGGCCCCATTTGAGGCATTGTACGGAAGGAGGTGTAGGTCTCCGATTGGATGGTTCGAGGTTGGCGAGGCGGAACTGCTAGGACCGGATCTTGTGCACCAAGCTATGGAAAAAGTTAAAGTCATTTAGGAGAGGATGAAGACTGCTAAGAGTCGTCAGAAATCCTATGTGGACGTTCGTCGAAGAGATTTGGAGTTTCAAGTAGATGATTGAGTATTCTTGAGGTGTCTCCCATGAAAGGAGTGATGCGGTTTTGGAAGAAAGGGAAATTGAGTCCAAGGTATGTCGGGCCATATAGGATTTCTCAAAGGATAGGACAGGTGGCTTATAGGCTAGAATTGCCCCCTGAGATGTCATTAGTACACCCGGTGTTTCATGTGTCCATTTTGAAGAAGGTGATTGGGGATCCATCCGCCATTGTTCCGGTTGAGACGGTTAAAATTAATGAAGGATTGTCATATGAAGAGGTTCCAGTTGTTATTCTTGATAGGCAAGTCCGTAGATTGAGGAAGAGATTGCTTCTGTTAAAGTGATATGGCGAAGTCAACAAGTCGAAGAAGCCACGTGGGAAGCGAAAAATGAAATGAGAGAGAAATATCCCCATTTGTTTGAATAAGTCCGGTAATGGTTTGAAAATTGTCATTCCTAAGCAATTATATATTGTGTCAAATTTTGTGCAAAAGCACCCCATTTCCTCCTAGTTGCCCTACTATTGTAACTTCTCAAGTTGTGCCATATTTGTGTATGTTGTAATTATTTGGGTAATGTGCAACTCCTTAAAGTAAGGTAAATTATGTGCAATTCATGTGATAGTTAAATGATATGCAAGTTTGTGGAGTTAACCGAACTAGCCTTGTGGAAGTAATTGAATTATATGTAGCTTGTTGAAATGACCGGAATATGTGCAAGTTGATAGAGTAACTAAAAATGTGTCGAATTGGTTAAAATGTGTTTCGGGGGCTCTCTGACAGGTAGATAGGCCTAATTACAAAGGAAACTCTCACGAAATTTTCAGGAAATATCGGAGTTAGTAAAAAAAAAATATGGAGGTTGGCCTGTTTTGTGTTCTCTTAACTAAGTGATTCCCCGATCCTCATTCGAGGACGAATGATTCTAAGTGGGGGAGAATGTAAAGACCCGTAAAATTTTATGGCTAAAAATAATGCCCAAATAGGTCCCCGTGTTGTTATAACTGTAGAAATTCTTAAAATGGACCCTTTTTGAGTAAAAAGTACCCCAGGACCTAAAAAATATAATTTTCCATATTTCCGAAGGTCTGCGGTCCACTAAGTGATCGCAGATCAGGCATGCGGACCGCATAGTGGTCGCATACTTGGGTAGTTTGCTGTCCATTTTGAGGACAGCTATGCGGCCTCGAATGCGATCGCATTTCACGAATGCGGCGCGCATAGTTGTCGCATCCTTGCACCTTGATTTTTGCGGAGGGAGTTATGCGATGCACTATGCGATCGCGTAACAGGTATGCAGACCGCATAGTGGTTGCATAACTGGGCAGCCTGCTTTTCTTTTTGGCCCATTTGAGGTCCATTTACGCGACAGGAATGCGGACCGTATAGCAGGAATGCGATCGCATCCCTGACCGCATTTATGCTTCTGGACTGTTAAAATTCTAATTTTATACCCGACCCCCATTTTGCTTATTTTCTGATAAATTAAAGAGAGGAGAGAGTGGGTTCTAGAGAGAGAGAGAGTTCCAACTTCATCAAATTTGTTCCTCCATCACTACTCAGGCCTGGAATTGATCAATTAGGACATCATTTTCTTTACTACAAGAGGTAAGCTTCTACCCCATCAACCTTAATTTCCAGATTTTGTTAAAATGAAACATGGTTAGGTGAGTTCATGAAGATGGGGGTAGGAGTCTTGCATGGATGTAACCAAATAGTCATAATCTAGTAAAAGGAAATGGGTTAGAGTAATCTTTCACTAAAAGAGGCCATTTCATCTAAAGGAACACCTAGTGTTTGATAGAATGCTCAAGTGAGTTCAAGACATGATCGTTATTCCTAATTCTAAGTTCAATTATGCCACATTGTGAACTAGATTGAAGGTGCTAGAAGGTCCGGTGAATTGTGGTAGAAAATTAAAGGGGAATTCCGATTCAAGGTATGTATGGCTAACTTTAATCTTTTGTAGAGTCACCTTGTTGGTGTCCGAGCACATGGTATGAAATTCTTGCTTGAGCATATGTGAATTTATTGTCCTGCTGTGTCAAGGTATAAGATTTCATTCTCTGATTTTCTTAGTTGATTACCATGCTAATTGCGATTGTGAAGGGTGATTCTTTGTGCTTATCCTATCATGTGTAAGGTTCGTTAAATGTTCGAGTATGTCAATATGGCAGTATGTGCTACTAAATGAAAGAATGTTAATGTACTCTAATGTGGGAAGGTATCTAATTGCTAAGGGCCCAGTGTGGCAAATGATGAAAAGAAACTGTGGATTGATTTAATTGAGTTAAATAATGATGGAAACACCATATGTGAATTAATGTTTGGTAAGGATTATTGTGCCTTGAATTCATATAGTTGTTGGTTGATATGAACTTATGTTCTTGATGATGAAGATTTCTGTGATATAATTGTTGGTTATTTTTGCTATCAAATATGATTGTACGGTGGGATCGGGTTGCGCATCGTAACACTAAGTAATAAGGGTGGAGAGGTAATAAGGGTGAATGTGAATGTACGGTAGGATCGCGTTGCGCGCTGCAACACGGAGTAATAAGGGTGAAATGTGAATGTACACTGGGATCGAGTTGCGCGCCGCAACAGATGAATAATTGAAATGAGTAACTGTGGAATCTTCATTTGTAACTTCCTGTATATCTGTGTGGTACTTGTGTGGTTACCCTGACTGTCTTCCAATTGTGTACTGTTTGATTCTACTTGGAATAATTGTTGTTCATACATACTAGTACTATTCAACGGTACTAACGTCCCTTTTGTCGAGGCCAGTACATGTTTTATATGGATTTAGGTGGTTCCACAGCAGGTAGCTCAGGCCGTCGATAGTGGTGTTTCCCCTTCATACCTTTAGCAGATCCGGTGATCCCCATTTCATCTCGGGACCGTGTGTAGTCTATATCATCTCTTTTGTATATGCTACGTCTTCTAAGGTATAGTCTGGGCCTTGTTGCCGGCAAGTATTGTGTAAACCCTGAGTACTCTTAGAGGCTCCGTAGACATGCTGTGGGTTGTACATATATGTATTTGGGGCAGTAATTGTGTTTACTAGTATGTGTGGTCCGAATCGGAATTATTGTATGTTTTGTGATTACCAAATGTCGAAATGATAAAGGATGAAGTGAACTTCAATGGTAAATTCATGCTTAAGCTCTAAATTGCTAATTCATGTGGAATAATGTATATTGTAAACACAGGGTAACGCGTTGGGCAGGAAAGGCAATCCAGGTCCTCTTGATCGGGATCATCCGGTTGGGCGCCGATCACGTTCCTCGGTTTTGGGGCGTGACAAAATACTATGTGAAATCCCACTTGGTTTCTGAAAAATTGGCTCCAGGAAATTCTCATGCCTAGAACCATGTTCTCAAAGTTAGGGATACTGCAGAGAATCATATTGTTTGACAGGTAAACTCAGGATCAAGTAGCTTCTGGTGGGATAATTGGTCTCTAAAGGGTCCTTTGGCTATGCTGGTTTCTGACATTCCAAAGAGTCCAAAACCTTGGTTGGAGAGTTCATATCTGATGGTCAATGGAATATCAACAAACTGAAGGAGTTCTTACCAGATCAATTGGTACACCATATCCACACCATTACTATTGGCAATCAAACAAAGGAGGATCAAGTGTTTTGGGAACTATCAGATAATGGAAAATTCACAAATAGGAGTGCATGGAGTCTGGTAAGGAAAGTTAGTCCAAAAGTGCAATTCATCAACAAGGCATGGAACTCTAATATTCCTTTTAAAATGTCTTTTCTGATTTGGAGGCTTTGGCGTGGTAAACTCCCTTTTGATGATGTGATTATTAAGTTTGGCAAACAAATTATTTCTAGATGTAACTATTGCAAAAATCCAACTACTAGTACCATAAATCATGTAGTATAGGGACAAGCTGCTAGTTATACTTGGAAACTTTTTGGAAATGCTCTTGGCATAGTGTACCACCCCCACCCAATTGGATATATGATTAACAACTAGTGGGCCTTTAAGGCAACCAATGATGTCCACAGACTTGTTTTAAATATTACCCCATCATTATTTTCTGGTTTTTTTGGAGAGAATTATGTGCGTTCAGGTATGAAGATCATAAAAACTTCAACAATTATAAATTACAGCAACAAATATCTTGGAGTATTGACACCGCAGTCAATAAAGCTTATCCAAAATATAATCTCAAGCTTCCATGGAACATCTTATGTGACCTCCTAACAAGGCTACAACCTGTGCATAAAAGCATGGTGGTTCTCTGGAAAAAGCCTGATAGGGACTGGGTCAAGATCAACACTGATGGGAGCTTTCTACAAGGGGAAGGAAAAATAGAGCTAGGAAGAGCTATCAGAGACGAGCAGGGGGACACTATCATGGCCTTCTCGATTCCATTCAATGCTGAAAACCATAATATCACAGAGGCTCAGGCAGCTTGGATTAGTACTAACTGGTGCATACAAAATGGTTTCACTCGAGCTACTCTTGAATTGGACTCTCTTTACATTGTAGAGATCCTTCGTAAAGAGAGTGCAACTAACTACAAGCTTAGCCAAATTGTGAACAAGATAAGAGAGGCTATCAACACCTTCAATATCCAGATCAGTCATTACTATCGAGAGTCGAATCAATTAGCAGACTGCTGGCTAAAATGATAGTGAACATTCAACAGCCTGCTCACTTCTACTCTAACCACCAGCTGCCTAGTCAGGTGAAAGGCCCTTTTTTGCTGGACAAAGATCAGGTTCCTTGCATAAGGAACAAATATGAAAAGGCCAACTTTTTTGTTAGCTAGTTTTGTAATTTGTTATTTCGAGGGGGCAACCTATTTATAATCGCATATGCCTCACTTTGTCTGAAGGGTTTTCTCTACCCTTGTATTGTATCATCAAACTCTATATTTTGCTAATACAACACCCCCATGTAATCTGGGAAAATTATAAAAAAAAAATAGTTGTTTAACCCAAAAAATAATTTTTAAGGTCAAGTAATAAATTTTATATAACGGGCCACAAACAACTGATTCGATCCGAAAGATATAAATTTTCGTTAATGCAGCGTGATAGAGAAGTGAAAAATAAATTTAGTGGCAAATAATATAAAAATAAAGCAAAGAAGAAATAATTCTTGTTGAATGATCCTTGATAGGATGATGAGTCGAACAGAGCTTGAAGGGTCGAACTATGGCTAACTTAGGAGCAAGATGCTATGAATTACAATGTATTGAATTGTAGAGAAGAAAATTAGATTCCCCTGATGGTGATAAAAGTATGTCTATTTATAGGGTTAAATCTAAGTAACTATTCTCTTTGAATTATGGGTCCACTATGAGAATTTACTCAATCTATTTGTTACTTTTGAAAGACTTGTAACAACTATGTAAATGCTGGAATTTCGTAACTGATGAGTTAATTACGTAACTAATGGGTTAATTCCATAATTGATGAGTCAATCCCGTGCCTGTTGAGTCAATCCCGTTCCTGTTGAGTCAATCTCGTGCCTGTTGAGTAATCCCGTGCTTGTTGAGTCAATCTCATAATTGATTGCCTTGTTCTGACCATTATAATTATTTATTGCATTTATTGTACGTTACATAATTGATTTGTAACTATTGGCGTAATGATGGCAAATCACATGTAATCTAGGATTAATTGATTCTTTCTGTATTTGTAATTATGAGCTATTCTCCGGTGATTGATCCAGAGATATTTTATGATGGCCAGTTCCGAAACTAACATGCACGGTATGAGTATGCTCGGTCCCGAGGGTGTTTCACATATCACCTTTACATGCCATTCTTCATTTTTCTCATAACTTTGCTGAAATGTGTCGCCATTTAATAGACCCGCATGGCGAGTCTATTTTTCACTAATATAGATAGTCCCCCCACTTTTCAGTTACTCACTGTGATGTGATCAGGAAGTGGAAGATTTTATTTTTTCCACCCTTGCCGTTGCCTCATTAAAAACCTTGCCGGAAAAATCCAATAGGGACAAAACCAGGCGAAGGAAAAAAGAGTGCAGAACTTAGGAATTCAGATGACAACTTCGCGACTTATTTTTCTTTCGTCAATGATCGGTTGGTGCTGAAAAAATATCACTACCATAGAAAGCTTGATCTCGAATTTTTAACATTCATCCAAAAGTTTTAATCTTGGAGTTTTGACTCTTGAATTTTTAGTTGTACCCAAAACTTTTATAACCTTACAGCCTTCGAGACTGGGGATGTTAAATACCAGGAATTTGTTCTTCTGGTTCAGATAAAGTCTAGGAATTAATGCATCTGGTTAACTTTATGATCGGGGCATCCGGTCGTTATCTATTTGATTGTTTGACTTTAGAAGAAGAGTACTATGGGTACTGATTCTAGAGAGTGTCCTTGCACGTATTTCAAATTCTAGAGAGGGACATATGTCCGAAATAATATTTGAGATTTTCATTAATGTATATGGAATAATTGATCTGAGTAATAATACAATTAGCTATTAAGAAAGGCTTATATATTTAACTTGAATGGTCATTATTGGACCGAATATACGTCACGTGTTTGTTCAAAGTGAACGTTTTTCTGGTGGCATATTTTCATACATTTATCTTGACTTGGATATAAAACTCTCATTTTTTATTGTGAGATTCTTGACTCTGACATAGAGCTCTCGATCCTTTTTGTGTACGTGCAGTATATGTATTTTTGAAGAGCTAATTCAACACTATTTGAAGTGTTTATACTTGATATGAGCAAGACAACTAACTGAGTTGAGAGTGGTTAATAATGTCGGGATACTCTTAGGAATTCTATCTCCCAAGACAATCGATTGTTTATATCACTTCTTATAATGTCTGGTCAAATTGACTAATCTTCAAGTATAAGTAATCTCCCTAGTGTTCGAGTTTGGAGGCATGGAAACTCAAATACTGGAATCATAATTGGATAGTCCCCAGTTTAATAGTACCTGATATGATAGCTAGTTTCGATGTTGATGGACTTTCAAATGGTCCTGGTCCAACATATGGACAGTACTGAAGCTCTTTTTATAAATTATTTTTTACTCTAGCCGGGAACTATGGATGTTACAAAATGTTTTAGAAGATCATGACATATCTTGATTTCAGTTATTCATACTGGTTTTGATGAGTTTTCGATTTAAAGCCTTATTACCAGAGTAATTTTCACTGCTTTTTTTATAAATTTCTTGCATCATATATTATGTTGGTTTGGTCCATGTTCCATTTTAGCTTTGGGACCCTTGAATATTCTCAAATATAAATCTCCTTCAATAAGGCAGTACGGTATGAGACGCACTCAGAGCTGTTGGGAGCGTGTTTGTCTTTGGATAAAGTCTCATTCTGCAAGTAATCAATAAATGTATTATGCCAATTCCAAATTAAATTTGTCGAGCTTACATAACATTCATTCTAATTGATTATACATCAGGGATCTCCCAAATAAGGGACGACTCGATCCCGAGACTGTTTAATCCGAAATCAATATTTCTCAACAAGAGCCCGTAGTTGTTTTCGCTGTATGTGATATCAATAGTAGATCCGAGACTAGCACATCCTCGGGCCGCATAATTTTCTTGGAATTGATCACGAGTTAAGAATCAATCGTTAAATCAATATTTTTGCTCTGAGTCCCCCAGCTAATTCAAGCCCCGTAACATATGCTTCATACTCGACTTTGTTGTTATTAATAATGCAACTTTTATGAATTATCTAACTACTTCCCCTGATAGGCATTAAGCATTGTCCCTAACTCGGGACTTTTAATACTTGTGGACCTACTTGTGTAGAAGGTCAAGATCACGAGAATTATCCCAAAAATAACATGTACTTTCTTTTCAGCTTCGGGTAATATGTTCAAACAAATATTAATCATGAAATCTGCTTAACTTGTGCTTTTATAGCCGTACGTAGCTGATAAATAATATCATATTCTCTAAGTTCGACTACTCATTTATCTAGCCTTCCTGACAGTTCACGTTTATGCAAAATATTGTGTAATGAAAATATAGTGACTACGAGAATTGAATGACATTGAAAATAAAGCCTTAGACTTAGGTCTACTGCAATTAAATCCAACTTCTCAAAATGTAGATATGTGGTTTACGTGTCTAAGAGCATTATATAATAGATAAGAGAATGCGTACATTTATCTTCTTGAATTAAGATTGCATTTACCGAGACATCTGAGACAATTTAGTATACCAACAATCATCTTTCTCCTCGGAGTTTTGAAAGTAATGATGGACTGATGTTAGCTAGTGAGTCCAAATGATTCGACTTCTCAGACTAAACCGATCTTTCGAAGTTTTGTAACTTTATATTTTATTATTTGACTCCAGTTTCTTCTTTTGCTTGATCGGATTATACCGCGAGGTCAATATTGAGTATATAAACCATTATCTCCGGTGGTATACCTATTATGTTAGCATAGGGGCAAGCAAAGTAATTGGCGTTAGCACGTAAAAGTTTAATCAACTTACCTTTAAATTCGGTGTCGAGTATTGGCCAACGTAAACCTTCCAATTTGGGAAGTCAATGATAGTTTCTAGTTCTTTAGCATTTGACCTTCCTATTTGGGAAGTCAATGACAGTTTTTAGTTCTTCAGCATTTGACCTTGTTGCTTATGATTCTTTCGGTTCAATGATTGTTTCCGAAAATATTTGTCTAATTGTCCATGGTTATTAATGAACCTTCTTCCTCGTGATCTTTAATTATTCATTCCGCAATTGTCTTTTCTTTTCTAGTTGTCAGGTGCAGTATCTTTGTAAGCAATCCTGTGGGTGTTTTGCCCATACTTTTCCCAACCTTCATTTTTCTTTTGTGGAATTTTGCAATTTAGCAAGGTGATTCCTTACCTGTTCAGGAAGGTCCGGATCTTTTTCAGCCCATGAAGAAAATCTCGTATCTCTTTACTCGGGATTGTTTTTTTAAATATCTATGTTTAGATTCGGATCACCCAAGAACCACCTCTGTTTGGTCTTCGAACCTATTTTTGACTTTCGATTGAACGTTCGTGCCTTCCTCTATTTGAATCCCAATGCTATAACGGTTATGCATATCATTCTCGTGGGGTAGTTGGATATTTTTGGAGGTTTTCTATCCGCTCGTTCTGTTCCTTGATCTGTTTCTGTAAAGTTAGAATTTTTGCAAATTAAAATTACCTAATGTATCTGAACCTCATGTTTCGGAACTAGCGCAGATTCGTTATAATCAGTTCTGGTACTAATAGTTGCGGTACCAATATACCGATGTACATTCTCCATTTTTATCTGCTTGTTGCTTATTTATCATTATCATGGCTATTATTCCCTTTTCATTTTGCATGGTAAATCCATCTCCAACTTGTTTGTCCTCGACTGTGTTGCTTGACGACGTGATAGATAAGTGAAAAATAAATTCAGTGGTAGATAATATAAAAATAAAGCAAAGAAGAAATAATTCCTATTGAATGATACTTGATAGGATGATGAGTCGAACAGATCTTAAAGGGAGGAACTATGGCTAACTTAGGAGCCAGATGCTATGAACTACAATGTATAAATTGTAGAAAAGAAAATTAGATTCCCCTGATGGTGATAAAAGTATGTCTATATATAGGGCTAATCTAAGTAACTATTCTCCTTGAATTATGGGTCCATTATGAGAATTTACTCAACCCATCTGTTATTTTTGGAAGACTTGTAACAACTGTGTAAATGTTGGAATTCCGTAACTGATGAGTTAACTCCATAACTGATGAGTTAATTCCGTAACTGATGAGTCAATCTCGTGCCTGTTGAGTCAATCCCATGTCTGTTGAGTCAATCTCATACTTGTTGAGTTAATCTCGTGCCTGTTGAGTCAATCTCGTTCCTGTTGAGTCAATCTCGTAATTGATTGACTTGTTTTGACCATTATAATTATTTATTACATTTATTGTACCTTACATAAGTGATTTGTAACTGATGGCATAATGATGGTAAATCACATGTAATCCGGGATTAATTGATTCTTTCCTCATTTGTAATTATGATCTATTCTCCCATCCAGAGCTATTTTATGATGGTCATTTCCTAGACTAATATAAACGATACGAGTATGCTCGGTCCCGAGGATGTTTCACATATCATCTTTACATGTCATTCTTCATTTTTCTCATAACTTTGTTGACATGTGTCGCCATTTAATAGAACCGCATCGAGTCTATTTTTCACTAATACAATAGGAACATACGTTTCCTGAATGGATGTATATATATTGAGCTTATAGATTTTGGATTCTATAGATTATTGAGTTATAGATAAATTATTTATACACATTAAGTGAATTTTTAACACAAATATAGGGTCTAAAATTTCCCACCTTTTATTTGCTGATGATCTCACACTCTTTGTTATAGCTAATAAGAAGAACTATGATGCTATCCTGGCAACCTTAGATGAGTTTAACATTGCCTCGGTCAAAAAGGTTACTTCCAGAAATCCAAAATCATCTTTTCAACCAGTTGTAAAGATGATTGGGCTAATAGCTGCAATTCAATGCTGGAATTAAGAATAGCAATGAGTTTGGTAAGTACCTATTAATTAGATCACATCTTTTAACTATGACTCAATTCCGAGGGAATAATGAAAAGCAAAAAATCATCAACTAGAAAACTTTCTTAAAAAAGACTTATGTGCTACAATCCACGTGTTTGTCGATGGCGTATATATGAGGTGATGATTGTATATGTGGGTGTCATGGTTTATTCATGCCCGGGGTAATTTCTTTTATTTCATGCTCGATTTTATTATAAGCATCTACTTGTTGTATATTTTATATATTGTATGACTACTGAGCATCTTACCTATGCTAGAATAATATTATAGGTATTCTTCACATGCTAGTTTAATATAATGGATTTCATGCACTTGCTTTGAATGTTAGAAATGGATATTCATACACTATATTCTTATATGTACTATGCTAGCATATAGATATAGTTCTCATTATCCATCTGAGACTGTTTGGGGATGTGGATTCACATTCCTATGCTAAGGCATCTGTTTGGGCATGTGGATTCACATTCCTATGCTGAGGCATCTGTTTGGGCGTGTGGATTCATGTTTCTGTATTGAGATATTTATTCGGGAATATGGATTTACGTTTCGACTCCATTAAATATGGAACCATCTCTCTAGTGTCAGTGAATACGGTAATCCGTTCGGCAGTGTGCGTGCAAGGTTTGTAGACATATGGATTTGTGTTGGTTATGGTTTAAAGTTAAAGACTTTATCATGTATAGACACTATAGATTCTTGTTGATGCATCTCTTATGAATGCTACTTGATGCATATTCCTTTTATATGTTTTTTGATGCTCTAATATTTCTATTGATCATGATATCTAAAGAAAGAAGTATTAACTAGTCACGATCCAAAACCCCACCAAGTCGTGATGGCACCTACCTAGTCCGCTAGGTACGTCAAACAATATAAGTTACTATTAAATTGAGAAATCATCAATATATTTAGAGGGATCCAATATGGTGATAACGAAACCTGTTGATACCAATGTAATGCAAAATTCGGACAAAACTGAGGAGGAATCACATTCGGGGGGCTCAAAGGGATAAACCACAGATAATCCAACTGGAATGAAGGAATGGAAAACTCTTTTTGCGGGTAATAGAATGGCGGCAAGAGGCATGAATTTGAGCTTTGTGGTCCCAATTGTGAAGGATGGGGAGCAAATCCTTGAACTAAACAAGGAGAAAATAGAAAGAGAAAATTCTAAGTGGAGGCAAGAATTGTTACTGTATGTGGTTGGTGATACCCAACCATTGGAGCTCTTCAAAGGTTTATTTCAGCGCATTGGAACTTTGCCTCGAAACCAAAAGTGTTCTATCACAATGATGGACACTTTGTAGTGAGATTCAATTGCATGGAAGACAGGGATGATGTACTTTACTCAGGTCCATACACAATCAACAATAAGCCAATAATTATAAAACCATGGACAGATGACTTCGCTTTTCAGGCTGAAGTCCTACAAACTGTTCCAATATGGGCATCCTTATCCTAAGCTGTTGAGGAATGGATTCATTGAGCAAAATTAGAAGTGGGCTAGGAGTTCCTCTATATACTGATGAATGCACAACAAAAGTGGAACGAAATTCGTATGCTAGGATCTTGGTTGAAATGGATGTTACTAGAGAACTACCAGATATGATCAAGGTGTTAGATTCAAATGGGAGGATATTTAAACAAGAAATGGAGTATAATTGGGTACCACCATACTGTCCTCATTGTCCGCAGGTTGGCCATACTTGTAAACCTGTGCAAAAACATCTTCCAGCAATAGGTCCAAAGACAAGGAATACAAACCAAAAACAAGCTTGGATAATGAAGCCTGAGAAGACTGCGGATACGCATGTGGAAGCCACAAAAGGTGATAAACTAGTACATGTAGGGAAGTTAACCCAGGCCACAAAGGATTCCAATCCAGCAGGAAACCAACAATAGATCAATGGCAACTTGCAAGGAGAACATCTGCTATGGAAGGAGTCCAGAATGTAGCTAAGCAGGTGGTGAATGTGTCAAATGGATTTAGTCCTCTTGGTGAGCATAATTCTTAGCACCTTGTGCATAACAGTTGTGATGAGGGGAACATAGGTCAGAGTAGTTGTAGTAAGGATACTAGGGATCCGGTCACTCCTTTTATCCCAATATAAATCTGGTAACTTGGAATATGAGGGGCTTGAACAAGACCTATAATCAAAAGGAGTTTAGGTAGTTTATGAAGAATAACAATGTAGCAATCATAATTGTTCTTGAGCATAGGGTGAAATAGCAAAATGCCGCTAAAATAATTGGAAATTTCTAGAGGCTAGGGTTGGTACCATAACTACAACTTTAGCAATAGAGATAGAATCTAGATCCTATGGGATCCAAACCACATAAACTATAGTATGGTGAGTGTGTCTGATCAATACATACATGGGGTGGTGACCACTCAAAGGCTGAATTTGATGTTCAATTTCACTGCTATTATGGATTGCATACCATTGAGGACATGAGGAAGATATGGGATGATTTGAGATCACTGAACCATCTACAACTGGAGCCCTGGTTAGTCATGGGTGATTTCAACACCATCCTACACATAGAGGATAGACAATGTGGAGCACCAGTTCAAGAGGTGGAGATCAAAGATTTTAATGATTACTTGGTGGATACTAGTATGAATGAAATAATATACATTGGTAGATGGTTTACATGGACAAATAGCCATGTATTCAGTAAAATTGATAGTTCCTTAGTCAATGCTGAGTGGATGATCAGGTTCCCTAAAAAAGACGTTATTGTCATGGACCCAAATCTTTCTGATCATTCCCCTCTATGTATAAAGCTGGATGAGAAGATCTTTTAGGGGCCAAGAACTTTTATATTTCTAAATTAGATAGCTGAGCACAATGATTTCCTGAAAGTTATTAATGATGCATGGCAAATACCTATGATAGGAGGTTGGATGAATATTGTGTGGATGAGGCTGAAAGGTATGAAAGAGGGGCTGAAGCAAATCAATACAAATGAATTCAGAGGGGCAAATATGAGAATCAAGACCTTGAGGCAGCAACTAATAGAGGTCCATGCACAAATGAGGAGCCATGATCACAACCTAGCTTTCTTTGACCAGGAAAGAGATATCAAAAAACAACTGGAGAAGTGGGATACCATAGAGGAAAACATCTTTAGGCAGAAGTCACGGGTTCAGTGGCTAAAATTGGGGGATTCGAATAATGCTTTATTCTTTGCAAACATAAAGAATAAGTTGACCCAAAATAAGATCAGGAATTTGATTAATGCAGATGGTGTTTTGCTACAGACTCAAGAAGCAATTACTGAGGAAATTACCACATTCTACAAAAGTTTATTGTGCTCAGCAGCGCCTCACTTTCCAACTATCAATCCAAGTGTTATGAAGGAAGGTAGTATCTTAGATAGACAACACCAACTCTATCTTATAGTACCAGTCACCAATGATGATGTTTTTCAAGCTCTGAAAGGTATAGATGACCTAACGGCACCGGTGTGTGATGGATATAATGCTCTGTTATTTAAAAGAGCTTGGCCAGTTGTTGGGGAGGACATTACTAAAGTTGTTTTAGAGTTTCATCAGGATGTATGCATGATCCTGTAAATTGCACCACTATTACTCTCATACCTGAAGTAAAGAATCCTTCAAGAGTGTCAGAGTTCAGACCTAATTCATGTTACAGTATACTCTACAAGTTGATCTCGAAGATTCTAACACACACACTACAACAAGTCATGGATATGTTAGTTGATTCTAGATAGCCTGCATTTGTGCCAGGAAGAGTGATTACTCAATATTATCATGAGTCACGAATTGGTTAAAGAGTACGGAAGGAAAGGAATCTCTCCTAGATATATGTTGAAGATTGATATGGGGAAAGCATATGACTCGGTGGAGTGTCCTTTTCTGGAGCAAATTCTTAATAGCTTAAACTTTCTGGTATTGTTTGTGAGATGGATAATGGTATGTGTTAGAACTGTATCCTACTAAGTTATCATGAATGGTGTACCTATTTCCCCATTCCAAGCAAAGAAAGGACTCAGGCAAGGGGATCCTCTATCATCATTTCTACTTGTTTTGGCTATGGAATATTTGAACAAGCGTTTGAAGACACCGAGAAGTCAACCTGATTTTAGTTTCCATTCGAAGTGTGAGAAGCTAAATATAAACTATCTTGGATTTGCAGATGATTTGTTATTTTTCTGTAGAGGAGACCTTATATCTGTTAGAATGATGTTCGACTGTTTTCAACATTTCTCCTCAACCTCTGGTTTGTCTGTGAATGCCGAGAAAAGCTCCATTTATTTTGGAGGAGTATGTAGAGAAGATCAAACTTCCATCTTGCAGACCTTGGGGTTCTTACAAGGGGAGATGCCTTTCAGGTATTTGGGGATCCCACTGGGTACTAAAAGAATAATGTGATGCAATTCAAACCATTGTTGGACAGGATGCTGAGCAAAATCACATCATGGACCACAAAATTCTTATCTTATGGCGGACGAGTGCAGCTGATAAAATCTATATTATTTTCAATACAAATCTTCTGGTCGCAAGTTTTTGTCCAACCAAAGAAAGTCGTGAAATTGATTGAATCATTGTGTAGAAGGTTTTTATGGACTGGTGGGGCTGATATATCAAAGAAAACATTAATTACTTGGGACTGAATATGCTATCCAAAATCTGCTGGGGATGTAGGACTACTTGATATATATGCTTGGAATAGAGCTGCCATATGCAAATATTTATGGAATGTGTGTGGGAAAAATGACAAGCTTTGGATTCGATGGGTTCATGCCTACTATATCAAGAAAGGTAGGATATGGGATGCAAAGGTTGATAAAGCTTCATGGGTGGTGAAAAATATTTTGCATACAAAAATGGTATTTGAACAAGCTGGATATACTGAAGATCAGGTAACTCAAATGACTATTGTCTTCACAAAAGAAGTGTACTGCAAGATTATGGGGGGCTTCCAAAAAGTCGATTGGAAGAGACTAATTTGCAACAATCATGGGTCGCCAAGGTGGGTGTTCATCCTTTACATTGTTGTTCACAGAAGACTACTCACCAAAGATAGGGTCGCGAAGTGGAGGCCTATTGATGACTTGAAATGTCCTTTGTGCAATAATGAAGATGAATCTATTGATTACCTATTTTTCCATTGCCATTACCCTGCTACCATCTGGGACATGATTTTGATGTGGCAAGGGATTGCTAGAAAGTCCATGGGGTGGCAGGAGGAGCTCAATTGTGCTGTGAGGTATGGGCAGGGGAAATCTGCTGATGCAACTTTATATAGAATGATGTTGGCTTGCTATTTATATTGTGTATGGAATGAGCGGAATATAAGACTGTTCCAGCACAAGTAGCGAACTACTGAGATGCTGGTAAGGCAAGTTATCCAAGATGTTAATTATAGAGGCGCGAGGGTACCTAGATTGAATAGGAGGTTGGATAGTCTGAGTTTTTATCCATGTTGTAAGGTAATAGTTATCTTAGTGTGTAGGCGATGGAGTGATGTTTGCTGGCTTGGGCTATATGTCCAAGTCTACATTTTGATTTTGATTTTAAGCTATACATATTATACTTGGTAAATAAAATATTTGTTTACCAAAAACATATCAATATATTAATAAAACCGCAACAATATTCAATACAACAACCCAAGGACTGGTAGTACAAGTCATGAGCCACTATAATTTAAATTTACAAAGCTAGTAAAAGAAATAAATACAATATTTGTCTGAAGGTTAAATAAATAGAAATGAGGTCCTAATCTACCATGAACGAATGGTAACTCGAATCAGGAACCTAGTACGTCTTCAATTCAAAGCTCCATCCTCCACAACAACTCAACTTCGGAATCTTCACGCAAGGTGCAGAAGTGTAGTATGAGTATAACCGACCCCATGTACTCACTAAATATCTTGACGAACCTCAGATTCAATAGCTACTCCTAGCCCGATTCCAAGACCTGACTAGGTTTGAAGTTGTTTTTCCTTGCTCCAGAGGACATAGGTATTGGTAGAGTCGCATTAAACCCCGTCTTTTTGCCGTTTGGCTGGTAATCACATAAGCATTTTCCACAAAAGACCTACAAATAGATATTTTCAATTCATTATTGGTAGTATGAACACTAGGTTGGCTGGATGGAAAATAAAAATATTAAACATGGCTGGCCGTAAAACTTTGGCCAAAGCTAGCTTGGGAAGCATCCCTAGCCATGTGATGAACTATATAAAGTTACCCTCCCACATCACCAACCAGATGGATAAAATCCAAAGGAACTTTATATGGGGTACAACAACTGAGAAAAGGAAGCTGCACATGATCAAATGTGATACTATTACTAAACCAAAGAACAGGGGGCATGGGCCTTCAACAAGCCCACATGCAAAACAAATCTAGCACGACTAGTCTAGCTTGGAGATTATAAAAGAGCATTGACACTATGTGGGCTAGGGTCCTAATGGTGAAGCAATGTAGTGGTAACCAGGCTAGGGTTAAACCTAAGACTAGGACTTGGCAATGTAGTCAGGAAGGTTGGAAGGTCTGTATCAAGTCCTCTAGATGGGTTGTTCATAAAGGGGATAGAATAAACTTCCTTACTGATATCTAGATCCCTAATATGCAGCACCTCAACTCAATCCTCCATGGGCCTTAGCACAGCTCTGACTTGACCACAAAGATTAGCTCCATCTTCAGCAATGGGAATGGAACTTTGATTCTGTCCACTACCCCATCCCTAGGGACATTAAGAGTGTTATTCACTCCACCTTCATTTCTGTTTCTAGCAATTCTGAGGATAAGCTTATGTGGAATGAAAATGGCCTTTTTAGCTTTAAATCAGCCTACAACCTCATTAGTTCTGAGCTAAACCCCAGTATTAGCCATGATGACTCTTTTGGCTGGATTTGGAAGCTAAAGGTCCCTAATAAGACAAAAAATTTCACTTGGATGATTCAACATAACACACTTCCCACTGCCAAGCACCTAAACAACATAGGTTTAAATATAAGCCCAATATGTCATTTCTGCTCCTCTGGAGTGGAAGACATAAACCACATCTTCTTTGAGTGTACCAATGCTAGATCATTCTGGATGTCCCTAACCCTAGAGTGTAAAAACCAGGTCGCCTATCCACACCTTGTGTTTTCAAGGGTTCACTAGGAGGAAACATGGCACAAGGTCAAGAACATGCAATTCAATGATGCTATCAAATGGAATCCCTCTTTCCTTTCTGTTTTTGAAGCCTATGGCTCACAAGAAACAATAATCTCTTTGAGGAAAAGAAGAACTTTACCCCTGTTACCACTGCAGAGCTACTGAGTACTATCATATAGCTATCCACCACAGGGATAAAGGAGAAACCACTGTAATTCACACTAAATAGGAGCCCCCATCTAATGGCTGTTATATGCTAAACACTGATGGGGATGCTTTCCCGAAATCAAGAGTATGAGGGGTTGGGAATGTCTTTAGGATTAGCAGGAGTGACTAGGTGCTAGGATACACATGAGGCTTAACACATACCACCAGTATCGAGGCTAAACTCCAAGCACTATGCCATGGCCTCAAAATATCCCTTGATCACACTTTCACACCTCTACGAATCTCCATTGATTCTGAACAAGTTGTAAGGATGATAAATGAGGGAAACCTACATTATAACTCTATTATCTTTAAATGCAGGTCATTAATGGAGCAGTTGTAGAATCCAACACTAGGACATAATTTTAGAGAGCTGAATCAGGTAGCGAACCTCCTCGCAAAGGAATGAGCAGCAATGAAGTTGTTTGATAGGACAAAAATTTTGACAGCTCCTCCGGTGTTTGTAAACATGGCCCTGTGGGTAGACATACTAGGAACTGTTTTTGTACGTAAAACCAGGGGAAATCCTTTTGTAATAAAAGACAATGACAATGCAACTCTCGAGAGCAGTAGCTCTCAAACAATGATGTAACTGTTTTTTTTTTATATTTTTTATATAATTATTTAGTTTACCAAAAGAAAAAAATAAATATAAGGTCTGATCCAAATGTACTAGATTCTACTGAACTCGTAAGTAGAGCTATTGCTCACCACCTGTCAGGCGTACTAACTAACCTCCAAATTCAAGCAAACTGACCAAATAAGTACGAGAGAGAGGCATTCTCAACAAAGAGTCGGTAAATTATTTTTAATGAAAAGAAAAAGTAATACTACTAACATCAGAATGATTTTGCTTTCTTATCTTGAAACTGAAATACTTTGTGATAATTGATGAAGGCTAATGTACGCAATAATATGGGTAAAACCTCATATGGAGTCTAAATAGTAGTGGTCTCTTCTCAACCACCTCCTTCTATCAAATAATCGATAATGAGGATAGACCTCAAAAAGATTTCATGTGAATTTGGAGATTACATTGTCCAAACACAATAAAAATCTTCATATGGAAATTCTTCCATGACAGACTCCCATGTAGATCGTACCTATCAAAATAGGAATAAATAGAGATCCCTCATGCCCAGTCTATAGAAATGGTAATGAAACAATCCCTCACATCTTCTAGGAATGTATCACAAAAAAAATCTGGACCACCATCGGGATAGTTAACACATCATCACAAGTCTCAAATCACTGCATTTAATAAAAAATGCCCAAAACACACTGTCACATAAATACCTAGATCGGAATGATGTATTCTCATTTGAATCATGGCACAATTGGAAAAATAGAAATCAAAATTACCATAATAATACGACCTGCCATATAGAGATGATTACTATCTTCAACCATGATTTAGAATATATACGAGCTGCTAACATATAAATCAATGACCAATACCATCCACAAGGAAATCTGATTAACATGGGACACACCTCTAAAGAGTTGGTTCAAGCTTAACATTGATGGAGCATTCAAAATCAACAAATGCGAAGGCAGTATAAGAGGAGTAACAAGAAACAATACAGGCCAGCGAATTCTGGGCTTCACCAAGAAAATGAATGAACTATCCACCATCCATATGGAGCTCCAAGCTCTCCTACGGGGATTACATGTAATACCAGAGCGCAAAATATTACCAATGGAGATAGAAATAGACGCATCAGAGGTAATGAGTTTAATAGAAAATGATTACCCTACTTAAACCTAATTAATGATTGCAGGTGGTTAATGCAGAAGGCGAGGCAGATGGGAAAAGTAATTGTTAGAAAGGGATGTTGATTCTGAGTTTGAGAGGAAACAAGAACAATCGAAGATAGAGAGAGAAAACTATCTATGTACTACTTAAGTAAAAAATATAGAAATTAAGTAATCAGTTATTATACTTGTACCCCTTCAGATAATAGAATCTCCCAGTTTTATGCAATAACATGTGATTAACTTCCTAGTTATTGAACATAATGCCCAATCTGCATCACAAATTACAGCCACTATTCCACTTGCTTTACTACTCATTAATTTTCCCTGTCCTGGTGATCCTTTCACATATTTTACTACTCTTAAAGTTGCTTCATAGAGAGATTGTTTTATATCATTCATGAACTGACTCAAAACCTGAACTGCAAAAGATATATATGGTGTTCTGATTGCCAAATATAAGAGTCTCCCAATTAACCTTTGATATACTCTTCTATCCTCCAGATCTTCATCAGACTCTTGTCCTCCAAAATACGTATCATATTCTACACTGGTTAGCTTCAAATTGTGATCCAGTGGTGAGGGGCCTAGCTTTGCTCCCCCAATCCACACTCTAAGATAAACTCCAAACCATGCTTTCTTTGGTTCATAAGAATTCCCTTGGTTGACCTTGCAAATTCAATTCACAAGAAAAATCTTAACTCTCTCAAGTCCTTCATTTTGAAGTTTTCATTCAATATAGTTTTGGCCTCTTGAATCAGCTTCTGTTCACTCCCTGTAATTACTAAATCATCAACATAGATCAAGATGATGACTATGTCATTGTCCTTCTTTTTGTGAATAGAGAATAATGTAGCTTGCTTTATGTGATACCATACTGTATAAAGGCTGAGGTAAGCTTTAGATTCCACTGTCTGCTAGCCTGTTTAAAACCATATAGAGTTTTGAGAAGTCTGCATACTTTAGTCTCCCCCTGACTACAAAATCTTTGAGGCAAAGACATATATACCTCTTCAGAAAGGTCTCCTTGGAGGAAGGCATTGAAGACATCCATTTGGAACAAAGACCAATCATACTGAGCTGTAATAGCCACAACACTTCTGACTGTAAGCACCATAACTACAGGGGAGAAGGTCTCATGGTAATAAAGACCCTCTTGCTGAGTAAACCCCTTGGCAACAAGTCTTTCATTATACCTTTTCATTGTCCTATCAGCTTTATACTTCACTTTAAAACGGACTTACAACCAATTGGAGTTTTACCTGCCGGAAAATCCACTAACTCCCAGGTGTTATTGTCAATGAGAGCCCTAAGTTCAAGGTCCATAGCCTGAATACAATTACTATCATCAACATCATGTTTAAAGGATTGAGGTTCAACAATAGAAGAAAAATTAGTAAGACATGCCATGTAAGAAGAAGATAAGGTAGTATAACAGAGAAAAGCAGAAAGTGGATAAGGAGTATTGGACGTTTTATTGCGAGGGACATAATCTATAAGCCAAATAGGAGGTTTAGAAGTTTTGAGAGATCTCCTAAGACCATGAGTTGGTGGAGGAGAAGAGTGAGGCAATATAGGTGGAGAAGACTAAGAAGTAGAGGACATGAGAATGAGGTAAAGGGGAAGAGTCAGAGATAGGACTAGAATGAATCACAAAGGGAGAAGATGAAGGGAATACTTTAGGAGTAGAAAATGAAGGAGTATATGAGCCAGACATGGGAATTGCAGAAAATGTGTCATCAGTGGGAGGAAAAATAGATTTCGGAGAAAAAATGTGACTGGAATCAGAAGGAGGATGACACAGAAAAGTTAATTTAGGATGTTTGAAGGGAAACACATTCTCTCTGAAAGGCACATCCCTACTGACAAAGAAGGTGACCGTGGAAATGTTATAAAGCTTGTAACATTTATGTGTCTCTGAGTATCCCATGAAAATGGTAGGAATAGCTCTGAAGCAAATTTTTGAAGGGGACGAAGAGTAGTGGCATAACATAGACAACCAAACACTTTGATGTGAGTACAAGAGAGTGAATATCCATGAAACAACTCAAAAGGTGATTTCCCTGAAAGCACTGAAGAAGGAAGCCTATTGATAAGAAAGCTGCTGTGAGAATACATTCCCCCAAAAATTTAAAAGGTGCATGAGCTTGAATTCTAATAGTTCTAGTCATTTCAAGTAAATGCCTATGTTTTCTTTCAGCCTCTCTATTTTGTTGTGGAGTATGTACACAAGAAATTTGATAAACAATCCCAAGAGAGATAAAGAGTATTGAACTTTATGAATTAAGAAATTCAAGACCATTGTCAGTTCTGATGACATTAATGGTGGTAGAAATTTGATTTTAACTGTAAGAAAAGAGTTAATCAAAAGAAAGACATCACTTTTGTTATCATCATATAAAGCCATGTCATTCTAGAGTAGTCATCCACAATAATAAGGAAGTATTCATATCCATTGTAAGTAGATTATCTATATTGATCACATACATTCATATGTGCAATATCAAAAGGGGATACAATTTTCTTAACACTAGTAGGAAAGAGAAATCTAGTTTGCTTGGCTAAAGAACAAACAATACAAGACAAAATGTCTTTATTCAACAATTGGTTCTTCAAGGAAGGTATTTTTTGTATGATTGTTATTGGTGCATGTAATGTCTTTGATGCCAGATACTGCAATGATTGGAATACTGGGATGAAGAGTGAGGTGAATCTGAAACTGATGTGTGAAAGACTAGAAAAGAACTGTTAGCTGGAATATATGTACTGAGTACTGAAAGAGAAGACTGCTCAGATCCTTTGACTGCTAATAACACTTGGTAGGTTGAAGTATATAGAGACCATCATTCTCTTTACCAACCCCCCTGACCTTGCCAGTGGTAAGCTCATGAAAGAAACAAAACTCAAGAACGAATAAAGCACAACATTTTAACTCATTGGTGATCGTAGAGACTGCTATTAGATTGTATTAAAAGTTTGGAACATGCAACATATTATATAATGAAAGGTCATTTGGAAATGTTAAGGATCATGTATGCGTTGCTAAGGTTGTGTTCCCATCAGGCAGATGCACTTTATTAGAATTAGATTCGGTTAAAATATTCAAGCTAGAAACCATATGGTTTGGTGGTTCATTGTCAATTTGTGACGACCCGGCCGGTCGTTCAGAGAGTTTAGCCCGTTTCCCCCATTTCTGCTTCATTGCTTGTGTGGTTCATCTCTTTTGTGTGGTGTTAGGTTGGTTGACTCGGGTTCAGAGTGGTCGTGGTGAGAGTTAAGGCACTTAGTCTCTTAAATGATCTCAATAGTTGAAAAAGTCAACCGGGATTTGAATTATAGGTAAACAACCTCGGAATGTGGATTTTATGGCTTGGATAGCTTCATTAGGTGATTTGGGACTTAGGAGTGTGTTCGGAATGTAGTTTTGATGTCCGGTGTAGAATTAGACTTGAATTGGCGAAAGTTAGTTTTTGGCGATTTTCGGTCGGTAGTGAAAAATAGGCTATCGGGGTCGGAATGGAATTCTGGAAGTTGGAGCAGGTTCGTAGCGTCATTCTGGATGTGTGTGCAAATTTTCATATCATTCGGACGAGGTTTGGTTAGTTTCGGCATCGTTGGTGAATTTCGAAAGTTTGAATATCTTTAGGCTTGAAATGGGTTGATTTGGTGTTTTGATGTTATTTTGGGTGTTCCGAGGGTTCAACTAAGACCAGATGATCATTTATGGCTTGTTTGTATTTTTTGGTTGGGGTCTCGAGGGCCTCGGGTTGAGTTCGGATGGGTAACGACATGATTTTTGGCATTTTGGAGTTGCTGATGTGAAACTTTTTGGTGTTTCCGCACCTACAGATGGGGGACCGTAGGTGCGAGCCCGCAGAAGCGGACAAGGATCCACAGATGCGGAAATTGGCTGGGTCAACAAAGGTCACAGATGCGGATGTGGGGCCGCACCTGCGGAGTCGCAGGTGTGGAAGAGGGGGACCTGGCCAAGGAGCGCAGGTGCGGACGCCTGGTCGCGCCTGCAAGCCCGCAAGTGCGAGAAGAGGGCCGCAGGTGCGGAAGTTCGGACTTAAGTCATTTTTGCAGGTGCGCACCTGGGACCGCAGGTGCGAGAAAAGGACAGCAGGTGCGTTCATCTCTGGGCATAACCTATAAAAAGAACCCTTAGCGAATTTTGGTCATTCTTTCACCATTCTTATTCGGGTTTGAAGCTTTTGAAGGGTTTTTGAAGAGGGAAATCGATAGTTCTTCACTGAGGTAAGGATTTTGGACTTAAAACTCGTTTACATGTGATTAAAGGTCGGATTAGTGGTGGCAATTTGGGGGAAAACAGTACTAAAATAGGTAATTAGGGCTTGTGGTTTAGAGACCTTAAAATGGGAATTTGAGGGGTCATTTGGACTCCAATTTCAGTATTCTTGGTATGTATAGACTCGTGGGAAGATGAGTATTTTTGTGGCGTAAATTTCATCGAGTTCTGAGACGTGATCCTGGGGGTCGGGTTTGACCAACTTCGGGACTTTTGAGTATTTTTGATAAAGTTCAATTAGGATTCGTTCCTTGGCATAATGATATACATCTGATTTTTGGTAGATTTGGAGCACTCGGAGGCCGAATTTAGAGGCAAAAGCACTACGAAATAGTATTTTAGCCGGTTTTGAGGTAAGTAATATTTCCAAACTTGGTTCTGAGGGTTCGAAACCCTGAGCTAAATGATTTATGACTATAATTGAGGTGATGCGCATGCCAAGTGACGGGCGTGCGAGCGTGCACTGAGTAATTATGACCTGACTTATCCCATGGCACCACTTAGTGATTATTCCCTGATGATATATATGCTTCTGTTAATGTGGTAATTGTGAATCGGTTAGAAATCATGTTAAGTATAAATGCTAGGCTTCACGCCGAAAATGCTGAGACTAGAGTGGTCTTATATTACTGTCTCATTTTGTGATTATTTGATTTCATGTACTCAGTCCTGTTATAGCATATCACTTCATACCTCAACCTCGATATTGTTAATTATATGCATACTTATCATTGTTTCGGGCTGATGGATGCATCTGTGATCCATGTGAGTGAGACTGAAGAGTAATGAATGAGTGAGGCCGAGAGCCTGTTATTGAGACAGTTATCAGGTCGGACTGCATACCGCAGCGATACTTAAATCATGCCTTCGTTGGCTTGATATAGCGCTTGGGCCACTAGGGCCCCTCCAAAGTCTTTACACCCCCAGTGAGCGCATTAATGTTGAGGGATCGATTTTCCCTTGGCATGGATCGTGTCCAAAATGGATGTTATGTGAGAGATGGATCATCCCTGGACATGGATCTTGTCCGAGTGTTGTATTCTGGAGATGGACTTTCTCTGTGGGGCTGGATTGACCTTTTTCCTCAGTATGGAGTGACTACGGTCACCAATGATTATGTACATTCCGGGAAGGACTTTTCCCTGGGCCTGAGAGCCATAACTGAGTGGACTTCTGTGTGAGATTGTGAGCACTATGTGCATATCCACACTGGTTTCATACATATATTTTATGATGGCATGTAGAGTATACTGGCATAATTGGCATATTTACTCATTCTGATAAACTGTTAGTGTATTGGTAAACACCTTATCTGATTCTAGATAACTCAGTCGGATACGTGGCCCAAGGGAAACGCGACAGCTGGACGTGATTCTATAAAGAGATACGGAACAAAGAGGCACGGATCAATAAACCATCGAGTCCATCAGCCACGGGAAACTCAACCTGACCAAGACAGGGAAGAGACACGGTCAGAATGAATCTGAACAAAGCTACGGGCAGATTCAAGTACCCACAATTCATTACTCGTACGTTATGTAACCGTACCCCAATTACCGTTATCCTTTTTAACGCCCTATTAATGTTATAATTAGTCATTAATGGGAAATCATAGCAAGAGTTGTACGTTATATCAAGGAATCTTCTATATAAGGGACGGGAATACAGCTTGTAAAGGACATCTGATTTTAGAATACAATCTACTTTGCTTTTCTATATTTCTGCAATATTGTCTATTACTTGTTTCTCTTTATTTCCTTGATTATCAGTAACCCGTGTTCATCCTAGAAATAGCTTTGGTCAAAGGATCTAATTCTTTGGTTAAACAAATTGGTTCCGTTACCGAGAATCTGATAATCTTTGTTTGCTTTTCAAGCGATATCCTCTGAACTATGTCGAACTTCAACGACAACAACCAGCAAAGGAATGGAACCCCAGTTCCATCACCTTCAAGCACCCCACGTGGTTCAAGGGAACAATCCCCAGAAAGATCCAATAACAACAATGATAATAATGATCAAACGTTGGAACAAGATCGAGTAAAGCAAATGATTGCAGAGTATGTAAGCCAAGCTTTGCAAGAATTTGCGAGGGGATTACCCGCAGCATTACCTGCACCATCGATACCACCCCTCAATAATACCATCACTATGGAAACTCCTCAATCTGGGTTGGCGAACTCAGGAAGGGAAGATACTCCTAACGAATCTCTCGAAGCAAGACCAGGTATAACTAATAACTCTGAATTACAAAATTTACTGCTAACCATGCAGAAACAGATGAAGGAGCAGAACGATCGCATCGAACAAATTCCTGGAGTACCGCCTATCATCAAAGGCATTGATGTTGATAGGTATTCTCAACAACCTTGGAAGCCAAGTGCGGCACCCTTGCCTATACCCAAGAAGTCTAAAATGCCTGACGTTCCCAAATATGATGGAACAACTGACCCTAGTGATCATGTGACTGCTTTCACTACTAGAGTAAAAGGCAACGACATAACAAAACAAGAGATTGAATCAGTCCTTGTCAAAAAATTTGGGGAAACACTTACCAAAGGAGCCCTAACCTGGTATTCTCTTCTCCCTGAAAATTACTCTTTTGCTGAGCGTGCAAATTCATTTATAAAAGCACACTCTTGTGCATAAAAAGTTGAGAAAAGAATGGAAGACATATTCAAAATAAAACAAGGAGACACGGAACTACTCTGTGAGTTTGTAGACAGGTTTCAACGAGAAAGAATACAATTACCTAGGGTGCCTGATAATTGGGCAGCCATGGCATTTGCAAGCAACCTAAACGATAAAAACTCAGAAGCCACGAGACGACTTAAGGAAAGTCTAAGAGAATTCCCCGCTACAACATGTGATGATGTATATAACAGGTATAGTACTAAACTCATAATAAAAGAAGATATCATTGCTCGTTCAAGAGATGAAGATCATTCCAGATCCAGACGTCCTGAATAAGACAGAAGATCAGGTAAAAACAGGTGCGATCCTTACTTAGGACCCTCGGGACGTGATATTCGTCCCAGGTTCGAAAATACTAGGTCAGACTATAGACCACCAAGAAGAGACGTAGTCTCATCCTCATCTAGATCCAGAAAAGATAAAGATAAATGACCTAGAGGTAATACCCGAATTGGGGGTCATACCTTTAATGTAAGTACTACTGAACTTGTCTCAATATTGAGGAACATGGGAGACAAGGTTAAGTTGCCCAAAGAGATGCGATCAAATCCAAATAGAAGGAACCCATATCACTGGTGTGAATTCCATAACGATCATGGACACAAGACTGCGGATTGCGTATTTTTACAAGGTGAAGTAGAAAATTTATTGAAACAGGGCTATTTAACAGAATTTTTTAGTGATAAAGGTAAACAAGCATATATGAAGAACAGGCAGGAGCCCCCAAAAACTCCTTCTCCAAAATGAACCATCAATGTGGTACACGGAGGTGAAGAAATAAATGGAGTGGTCTGCAAAACGACCACAAAGTTCACAATTACACATGGAAAACGGGTTCGTGAAAATCTGGAAGCGGACGATATAACCTTCGATGATGCAGATATCGGCGGATTAATGCTTCCTCACAACGATGCTCTGGTAATATCTTTACTTATTCATGACACAAACGTAAAAAGAGTGTTGATTGATCCAGGTAGTTCAGTCAATATCATTTTTCTAAGAGTCGTGGAAGAAATGCTATTGGGGAATCAAGTAATCCCAAGGGCATGAGCCATATCAGGGTTTGATAACTCTACCGTTATAACAAAAGGAGAAATTGAGCTTAGCACTTATGCTGAGGGGGTGATCAAAAGTACCAGGTTCCAAGTCATTGATACTGACATGGCTTATAACGTAATCGTGGGAAGGCCATGGATCCACGACATGAAAGCAATACCCTCCACCTTGCATTAGGTAATTAAATTTCCCTCTGAATGGGGGATTCAGCAAATTAGAGGCGATCAGAAAACCGCAAGAAATATATACTCCGTGGTACACTACAACAAAAAAATAGAGGTAGAAGAATCACAAGATAAGGGAATCTCCCAAGCGGGTAACACCGCCCAAAAAGTCAGGGAAGAAATTACTACCCAAATAGGTACTGAAGGTATTATTGTTGAAATATGTACGAAAGAAAATACTTACGAGAAGGTGAATCAAGTTACCACGGAAGGTGCATTCGACCACACGGATGCATATTCCAGACCGGACATTACTCATGAACCGGAGGAAGACGAGCACATCAAAACAACTACGGAAGAGCTCGAAGCTGTTCCATTGTCTGAACAAAATCCTGAACATAAAGTGTATGTAGGCACGAGGCTGGGCCCCGGTCGAAGAGAAGAAAAGAAAGCAAGGACCATTCAAGAACCAAGTGATTGACGAAGAGATACAGAAACTCTTGAAGATTGGTTCGATACGAGAGGTAACGTACCCTAACTGGCTAGCTAACACCGTGGTAGTATCTAAAAAGAATGGCGAATGGAGAGTATACGTAGATTATACTGACTTAAATAAAGCATTCCCCAAAGATTCATTCACATTACCACATATAGATCGAATGATTGATGCCACTGCAGGTCATGAATTATTAAGCTTTTTAGATGCATATTCTGGTTATAA